>CM053793.1:112465967-112505967 GCA_028749045.1 Cupressus sempervirens
AATGCGACCAAAACTAATACAAGCATGGAACCTACAATCTCTGACTTGTCGAGGCCTAGAAGGGGTCACAACCCAAAACACCCTTTGACTCTCAACCAAAAAGTTTGGAGATACTTGATATTTGCTTGAGCAAGTTTTTGCAAGAACTCAAGCGACACTTTTCCAGTGTCATATAATATTGCACAGTATTATTGGGTAATACTTTTCCAGTATCACGCGATACTACTTACTACTAGTAGGTGACGCTCTCAAGGAGCATATGATAGACCTTAATACTACTGTGCAATACTTTACTAGTGTTGTACAACAAAATTTACTACTATCGTGTGACACTTTCCAGTGTTTTCTCCCTAAGGTGTGCGATTCCACTATCGCCCAATGCTAAACTTTTCTCATCCAAGTTTACAAGAAATAAGTTCGACAAGAAATTTAAAGGGGAAAAGAGTTAGAACCTCTACACTAGGGAGTACCAAATCCATAGCAATCGAGGAGTAAACACTCCAAAGAATAATGTAGATTGCATAAGTCTAACATCTCAACCATAACATCTAATCCAAGCATCTATTATAATCATGTGGAAAGCAACATTGTAGTGAACAAACATGTGCATAAATCAACTATCTCTATGAACTGAAATAACATAAATCACATGGAAACATACTCCAAAAGAAATGGAGAACCATGTGAGCGTCTAGTTCAAGAACTAAACATGGAGAAAGGCCAACTCTGTATGTCGGTCCCCAACAGTGGTAAAGGTAGCTATGCCTCCCAACCACGTAGAACCCATAGGCCCACTCCTGTTGTGTTGATGGGGATAGTGATCTAACCACAATCACATAAGATAATCACCTATGGCTAACACACATGCCAATTAATAACATGATATAAAATATCTATATGATCCAAAAGATAATGCATTACAATAGGTCAATGGTTAGACTCACTAAGGATAGCTATGTAGAGACTCTAGTGGAGTGTCATTACTTGTTATCTGATCGTGCAAGTTCTTCAAGCCTTCAATCAACTCCCTTAAGAGGCTAGACTCAGAATGTATCTTTGATCAACTCCCACAAGAGGCCAGATAATGTGCCTTCAATGAACTCCCTCAAGAGGCCAGACACATACGCCTTCAATCAACTCCCTTGGGAGGCTAGATGTTCCTTAATCTTATCTTTCATTAAGTTTATTTATTTTCCTTTTGTTAATTTTGGTTATCCCTTGTTAAAAACCTCTTCATGTTACCTTGTCAGCCACTTCCGAGATGGGGTGCACAAGAGAAGCCACTTCACACATCTACCCTACATACCCATGGTTATCACATGATGAGTGCTTGTAGGCAATGCAATCCCCCAACCCAACCCCCAAATGAACATAACTCCACCAATATCAACTAGAAGTTCAGACCTCATAAGAATCCAACCAGTGCATGCTCATGTGCTCATGTGTGGGCACACCAACTACACAAAGATCATAACCAATAAGGGTTGGATGAAAAACATTAAAAAAATACAAATAAATTAGATCACTCAATTGACCTATATCCAAAAGTACAGATTTGGCATGAATCTGAAGGAAACAAAAATACATCAAGGGTTAGATATATGTCCCTACAGATAATGTAGATCCATAACCAACTTCCATGTCAAGAAAACTTGAGAAAATTGGGTAGCACACAAATTGAGGTAAAAACCAAAAATGACAAAAACCTCAAAATTAAAACCCATTATGTCGCTGGTATAAAAATCATAAATATCAAATAAAATTTGGATTTGAAGTCCGCAAGCAAAAATGACCAGCATAATGATACGAAACTCCAAACCCTCAAGTCCAAAAAGGGATAAATGCTCATACTTGCCCAACTGGGTAGAGCTAACATACAAAAACAAAGGGGAACATTAGTTCTCAACCTCCAAACATTTTACTACCAAAAACAAACCCCAAAATGGAGCGAAAATAATTAAATGAGGGAGCCCTACCTTGCAGCCAAAAGGGCTAAAATAGGAACACATACAATAAAATAATTGCCCCACAGTCACCACTAAAAATCTTAACAAACAAAGGTCTCCCTCAACCTTGCAATGATCTCATGCCTGTAGCCCCTATAGAGAACATAACAGTAAATCCTTCAAAGAGGATTTTGGAATTTGCTCTCCAAATTCTTATTTCACAAGTGAGAAGTGAGGAAATAATTCCCTTTTGAGATATATATTCACTTTTGTAAGTGAAATATAATATTAAGAAATTGGTTGGCTCAGTAAAACAACCCTTTTCAATCCAGACAAAATCAAGAAATTCTAATTAGATGGAATTCAACTATGACAAAGCTATCGGAATTAAAATAATTAAATCACATATAAAATTCCCAAAAACTATTTAATCACAATACTCCTTAATAACTTTTGCAACAATTGTGAACCTCTAAATGCAGAAACACGCTCATGGGTCTAATCACATAATGATAATGAGTCTGGATTTATTAAATCACCTGAGGGTTTAATTAATCAATTAATCAAGATACATCGACCATACAAGGACAACATCAGCTAGGTAAGGACAACTGAATCACAAACTCCATGTGCCACTACTAGGGATATAAATCTTGCACACTAAACAACATGATCAAGTGCAATTGCCTATAATAATATAGTTGAAGCGATATATGCTTAATTCATATTAATAACCATTTATTTAATTGCATTAAAATAATCTATTTAAATCACTCACTGCATCATAACACATCCCAAAGCAAGAATGAAGTAAATATAATTGTAGCATCAAATCAAAGCATCCAAAATCTAATAAGTCCATCATATAACCATAAATAGAGTATATGTCTGAATACAAAATAATCAGATATCATCATAAAGCATCATATATCATCAATAAGCATCATCATGAAGATATGATCAAACTGAACAACATAACATCTAACATCTATGATACTGGTAAATAAAAATATAGTATTTGAGCACCAAGTCATCTTGAATGTCCTCAAACATGAGTATCAAAGTATCTCTCAAAATAAAAAAATAAAAAGGTACAAAATGCAAACACGAGAGACACTACACAATCATATTTTTAGGGTCTAGTTCTCTTAATTTTGCCTCTTTAGAAATTTCATTATTACAATAATGAAAATGTTCAATGATAAAAATATTTAGATATACAATTTTTCAATGACCATCATGTAGATTTTATTTTATTTTGAGTTCTTAAATTGAATAATTATAAAAATTATTACTCTCATTAATATATTTTATTTTGTTAACGATAAGAATATGTGAGAGGATAAGTGTTAGTTAATTTAAAATGAATCTCGATAAATAGTTTAAATTATAGTACCATGTTAAATAATTACACCAAATATGTTTCACTTTATCCTTGAGGAATTGACATGAAGAGTGGAAGTGGAAGTAGAACCTAAGCAACTAAGCTAGAGTTTAGGTGCATAAAGGATAAAGGTAATTTTAGAGATAAAGTAATAACTTAGATCTAAGATGCTTTCCTTAGGATATTTGTATTTTTCATTTCCTCTATAGGAATGCTCACCCTCTCTTGTGGTTTGAAAGGTCTTCAAAAAAAAATCTCTAGGGTTCTATGCATGTGTAGTGAGATTTGAGAAAACAATCTCCCTCGATGTTTCCCTATTTTTTATTTACCTCTCTGAGGCATTGTCTTCATCTAAGAATGGTGTTATAGTTCTTAAGAGTTGGGTTGTTGGAATATTTGTGTGTACTAGACCATCTCCTAAAGCCATCTTGAGTAAATTTGGTAGTGGCTTTTCTACTACATAATAGTTGTTGGTGGCTCAACCTAGTTGCCTAGATGTGGCCTTTTATTTTTTTATGGTGGGGTTGTATTTACTTGACCCGCTATGTTGGTCAAGTTTTAGAACTTGATCTTCTCTATTTTTGGTTTTGGAGAGAAGGTAGACTCTTATTACATTCATTGCCTAATTTTGGTTAGTGTTTGTGACTAGTGTTTGTCTTCATGACTTACATTATTATGGTTTTAGTTATCGATGCTTTCCAATACAATATTTGATGACTGAGAGGAGTGAATTATTATCCTACCCATGGTAAAGTATGTGACTTCTTAGTATATGTTTAAGTGTTATCTAGCTTCTTCTATATGCTTAATGTTATTCTATGGAGAGATATTTGGAGAAATTTGAGTGGGAGAGAGGATGTAGAGAGGAAGATAAGACATAGAAGTGGTGTTAGGTCTCTCCTTGCAATTTTTTTGTGTGTATGGATCTTATTTGTAGAAGAAACAATTTTTTGTTTGCAAAAAAATTTAGAGGCTTTGATCATTTGAACCTTCTCCAGAACCTTTGACCATGATTCAATTTCACTGGTCATACTATGCTCCTAATCAATTACACTGCGTAGCTTTCGTGTGCTTTCTTGTATGCCATGTAGTAGTCGCATATTTACCTCTATTTACTCAATTCCTTTCTCCTTAAAATTATGCCTCCATCTATAACAAGAATTAAAAACTGAATCCTTAGGTGGTGCAACTGAAGCTTGTTTATCGAGGGTAGCCTTTAATGTAGCCTCTAGGTTAGCTGGGTCTATGAGACCCACTACCTCTTTAACATAATCATACAAAACTTCATTTTTTTTTTCTCAAAACTTGTAGTTCCTCTTCATCCCTATCTAGATAATAAAACACTTGCCTCAAACCCATGGTGGTTATCAGATTTCTTGTGTCCTTGGTGAGCTTCCTGAGCATAATTTCTTGCATTTCATAATCTTATAGATCTATGCTTTGGACCTCAACATGCGATAGAGGTATGGAAATCTATGCTACTAGGCTATCTTGGTCATCTCTCATCACAAAAACCAACCATTGAGGATCCTCTTAAGGAGGTATTGGAGGTTATAAGGCATTAGTGGGATTTGACATTTCTTTAGATGGTCTTGTGATATATGTCCTCTTTCGGGTCTCTACTCCCTGAGTCAACCATTTAGGGGTTGCACCCACTTGTGGTAGGTATTTTCTCGATGATGAAGTTGTCACTGATGCCAAACCCTATCCTTTATTTTGTTTTCTTTCTAGGGCCTTTTCAACCCTTAGCCAATCTTGTTCTTGCACTACCACTATTTACTTGGGAGGCGATGGGGTTGTTGTCACCTGTGGAGGAGTATTTTTTATGTAGGAGCTTATTTTTCTTGTACCTCGCTCCTTTCAGGTTCCTTACTTATCTCTCACTCCTCTAATTCCAGGCTCTATGAAGGTGGAGGCATAGTTACAGAGTCTCTCTTAGGTAGAGGGGTAGACCCTAATTGGTTGGGAGGAGATAAAGTATCAATATGCCCATGCACCAAGGGCTAACTTTTCATAAAAAAACATCCTCCATGTTCTGCCCTCAATGTGTCCCTTATAACCCCTTCTTCCATGCATGTCCTAACTGGCAAGAAATCAAAATTGGACAAGTCAAAAGGATTGGAATCATCCCTATTGGTGGTCTCTATCCATCCCTCCTTCTCCTAATACTTGGAATCTTCAACCACAATAAGTTGCTCCTATATTGAGGGAGGAGTTTGATTTTGGCTCCACCTCTTCTCTTCTTGAACTACCTTAGCTGACCAAGTCCTCTAATTAATAGGTATATATTCCTATTCTTTTGCTTCTCCTCTTCTGAATCCTTTAGCATGGTCTCAGGAATGACAGGGGAGACGCTATGTTTCTTCTTCCTCAACCTTCTACCTTTCTAACCCTCTACCATGACAACTATCCTTTTCTTCTTAGAAACTAAGGGTCCAAGTGCAACCTCTTCTTGAGCCTCTTTCTTGGGTGCTTGCTCCTATTCCTAGGCTCCCTCTCTCTCCATGGACTTCCTCTTTCTTTTATTGGTCTTCTCCTCCCAGCAAGAGTATGCAACATCTCTTCCATGCATGTACATTGTCCCTAGACACACCAAGTAGGTTAAAGGCTATGTAGGAGTTATTACTTTTATCCCTTTCCCATTCTTTCATCATGCAAGGGCCTTAAGAGATGGCCTTTCTAGTAAGGGATCCAATGGGAAAGGTTTTTTGACCCAATATGTAGTCAACTTAATGATCCACCTCGACGTTCAAAATGGGCTTGTTGAAGACTTTATCCTTATTATACAAGGGGTCTAGGATCTTTAGAGAATCTTTTTTCCAAACGTTTTTTGAGATCCATAGCCCTATGAATTTCTTTGCCAAGCTATGGTCCATTATGTAGTAATCCCTGATCTGGACCTCATAGTCATCTATGCAATTGATCTAGTGGTCCTCTATGGGGGAGTCAGGTACAAATACCTTGCCTGCAATATGTCAAAATATTATGATGTTGTCAAAATTGGAGTGACTAACATGGAAATCATCTGGTGGGAATTCTTCCCATTCCCATTCCAACTACCTTGTAGAATTGTATAAAGTAAGCTCCTATCCCAGCCACCCTTGTGACAAATTCCACATACATTCTTTTGGCATAACCCCCCTCTAAGAATCTGATAAAAAAACAAAGATAAAGGAATCATTCACAATCTTGTATTCAAGGTTGCTCTCTTGCTTGTTAGCCTTGGACAATTTGCCTTAGCAATGAGCAAGTATACGACATAGGAGGTCATGTAAAACTTAGGATCTATCTTCACCAGTTGCAATTGCCCTTCTAGGAACTCACTGAGAATAATGCTTTGATCAATCGTATTGGTCCCCATCCTTATCATCTTGATGAAGTGGACCATCCATGTCTCCAAGTGCCCAATTTCTGAGAGTCCCATTACTCAGCTTAGTAGTACAATGTAGTATCCAATGTATAAAATTATATAGCCTTAAGCCATATCAAATTTACCTACTTTTCCCTTGAGTTTTCTCTATCAAATATCTATTCTGCACTATCTCATCAACTTCTTGCTCATGTTTTTTGTACTAATTAAGTGTTGTATAGAAGGAGATGTTGTAGTATTGATCTTAAGTAGAGAGGTGGAAGACCCTTTCAATGTTATCTAGTATGGTATCTAGAACAATCTCTCCCATGGCATTCTTCATCACTTTCTCATCTAGGACATAATTTTGATCCAAAGCTACAATAAGCTTAGAAGATGCTATTAATATCGGCTGGGATGTTGCATTCACAAAATCGTTCTAAATCATCACAAATGCAAATTCAGACCTCTCATGAGGCTTGTTGCATAAGATGAGGAACTTGTTCAAGTTTAGATGTTCGAGTTCTATATCCTTTGGCTCTAAAAGTATGAATCGAGATGTGCATGGGACTCCTTTGCAAGTGAAGGTCACTAGAGTTTAGGTAAGATCTTTGTTATAGCTGTTGAAGATGAGGATGTCATGGCAATCTACATGAAACCAATAGATGTCAATAAGCCATTGATTAAGAAGGTAAAAAGACTCCTGAAAACTCAAAACGAAGGCATAAAACCCTAAAACCTAGACAAACTATTAAGATAATACCATGTAAAAATTAGATTTTACACACTTGCATCCCTTACATACATGCATACCTGAGCAAGTGCATAGGGTGTGCAAAGTGCACAAAGTGGCCTCTAGGGGAATGTTTGAAATGGAGATTTGTGCATATTGTGCACTTGTGCATGTGCACAACATGCACATGATGTGTAGTTGGAGCCTTGATCTATATGGGGGAGGTTCAGACCTAGTACACCTGTGTAGGGTGCACACTCCCCCATGGAAACCTTACCAAAGGGAGTGTGCAAAGAGCTAGAAGATTGTAGAGATCTAGAGGCCATTGATAATAACAAGCTCTTATAGGGCCCCTTGGGGTGTTTATAGGTAGGTGGTGGCACACTATGCAAGGATTTGCCCACCTGCACAAGGTGCATATGTGCTCAAGGTTCACACCTCCACACTTTGTGCACTGTAAAGGAGAGAGCTATGTCTTGCACACCTTATGCATGTACACAAGGTGCACACTTTTGTAGTGTAAAAAAAAAAACTCATTTTCAACCACCAAATTTGGATGATGTTGCCTTTTTGTGAATACTAAACCCAGATCATGGTGCTCCTGCTCCTCGAGGCATCTCAAAAGACACTCTGTCCTGAAGAGCAGATTCCCATGACCTTAAAGAAAAGGGGGGGGGTCCCATTTTCAAAGTAAAAAATGGGGTGTGTGTTGCGGAACCACAATCATATCAATTTTTTTTTTTTTTTTAATGTCTATGTGAGTGAATCTAATGTCATTATGTTGGAATGATAACTGGTGAGGTGTTTAACATTAAAAAAAAATGCAAAAAAAATAAGGTCATTATTTCATCTACAAACAAGATCCATTAAGTGTTTCTCTAGGGTCATCAAATTTACTTCAATTTGTTTCCATACAAGGAAGTTTGAACATTGGTTTTAACAAGGGAAAGTACCCTTTCTTCTTTGTGGTACTCAAATTTTTTTATTATTATTACCATTTGTAACTCAATCTTAAATGAGATAATTCTATTAACATACATGATTTGAACTCAATTTTTTTAAGGTTAAGGGATACTTTATGGATTATGAAAAAGTAATTATGGATTACAAAAGAGAGGTCACCTAAATAGAATGAGATATTATTGTAACGACTTAATACAAATGAAATCATCATGAACTAGTATGTATATGATAGGTAATTTGGTCGATGCAATTTTCTACATCATCAACAAGTGTTTCAGCATAGAGGTAAATTCCGTTAGGAATTCAATTGAAAAAAAGGCATTCTACACCTACTCATAAGAACTAATCACACTAGCATTAACCTATTGATTAAGTGTAGTTTAAATTTATAGAGGTGATTACTTTTCTCATAGATAATTAATAGTCTCCCTCAAAATATAACTCTAAAATGAATTATAAAATTCAGGTCATGAAATGTTATTGTTCTCTACCAACACTTTTTCTCTTCATAAATTCTATCAAAATTCATCTTCAAAATATCTTAATGTACCTATTACACACCAAATACAATTGCTAATTTATCCACTATAATGAAAACCTAAGGAAAAATAAAAATCTCGTTCACAATTAAGCAAAAAACACCATTAAAAAATTGACATACCACTCGAGTATGGAATTTATTTTATTATTATGCTAAACATGTTTCCTATTTGAAGTTTGTGTTGTTGATTTTCCCATCCAATGTTGGATAACATATTAGAGGAGTAGGACAACAATGGAAATGATCTAAATCATTCATTTCTTCTAAGACACTTTACACATTTAGAAACCTATCTCTGTCTCTTACAAAGCTTGACTCTCAAATTTGTCACCGTTATTGACAATGTTCCATTTCCCATCGAGAAACTCACCCATCAAAAAACATGCGTTCATTTATCAAAAATCTAAAAATTTGTGATCGAAAGATCAATTTACAAACTAGTATTGGCTTTTGAAGACTACTTTTTCTCTGAAAAATATTGTATTGGTAATATCATCCTTGAAGAGAATGAAACAATTGAAGGGTGATCCTTCAACATTCTCAATGCCAAATCAAAGAGTAATCCTATCATAAATAGGTCAAATGTCTCTGAAGAACCCTTACTTGACAACAACCTTCCATTCTAACTTCATTTAGAGAGAAATCACATGGTTTCAGCTAAAATGCAACTATATTCAAACGACGCACTTTTAGTCACTTTCCAAACTATACACATATATGAACCTTAATTTTTCTTCTTACTATTGAATTTCAATATTTTAGGTTATCACAATCATAGTCGTGCCAACTAAATCAATTCAATTTTCTACTCTCGTGCTAGAAGGATTGATAATTGGTTTGAAGTTATTCTAATTTTGATTAACTTTTGATAGGGTTTGGAGAGTCCTTACCAAAGGAACAAACACTGCCTAGTTTATTATCGTTTTGTATTATTCTACTCATGATGTGCTCTCATGGTTATTCTTAGAAGAGATGTTGATTATCATCATTCCAAAGGGACAAATTGAACAAAACCCAATGAAATGCTCAAAGACATTAGCCTAGAAGTTGTTTGGATTTTCCTTGTTGCTTCTGCTTTGTTGGGTATCTTGTCATCGAGATGATGAATGAAAAAACCTCATGGATTTCAAATGAGGTCTCCATGACCCATCTGATAGACTTAAAACATCTAATGGTTTCACCAGCTATTGCAATTGAGAAGGAATCAAATGTGATACCACAAAGTGTGTCATTGATCAATTGGATCTTCGCAATTTTTTCTACAATAATCTAGAAAGGCCTTTGTAGAATTCAAACATTGATGTTGTTTCCCAAATCCATTTGAGCTCTCTTTCTATTGAAAGTAACAAAAAAGGTGTTCTTTAGTCACCGTTTGATCTAAAGATGTTACAAATCTTAGATTTGAGCTACAATTATTTTAGTGGTGTTGGTGTCCCCAACAATTTGCCTTGCTAAAATATTTTAGCATTTTAACCTGTCATGTTGGATTTGAGGGAAAGGTACCTAGAGAGTTGAGCAATATGTCCACATTGCGATACTTGGATATTTCTACCAATTTCTAAATTTCCATTTCCTCCATTACAACTGATTCATTATTCATTATATGATGTTTAGTACAACATTCTTAATTTTAAAGATTGGGACATTTGAAACTATTTCTCTTGCTCTGCTTTAATTTGTGAAACCTAGATTTGGTAGATCAAAGCAAAGTGAAAGATCTAAAGGGTAAATTCCTCACCATAGAACTAAGATATGTGGGTGGCTTCATGTTCACGTGTTGTGATGTTGCATACATGTAAGGAAACCCTCTTCTCATCATTAGATTTATAAATGTTGTGTCATGCATCAAGCCCCTATTTTCTCATCACTACCATCATAGTTGTTACTCTTTTATCTATTGGTCTCCTTTAGATCTTTTCTTAATTTTCAAATACTTAATTTTGGGGGAGATTTGGAAACTTCTTTAGAAGGTCTAGAAGGAACAAAAATGATTGCCAGACTTATGAATGTAATTTATGTACGTAGTTGGCCACAACCCCATTAGTGAATGTATCAGTTGTAGGCACATAAGAAAATATAAATCTTGTTATAGTTGACTCAACATGCCTTATTTACAATAAGAGCTCATCGAAAATGCCATAGAGCTTTACAGAGAGTTGGGCATTTCTTTAGAAGATTTGGAAGGAACAAAAATGATTGGCAGACTTATGAATGTATTTTATGTATGTAGTTGGCCACAACCCCATTAGTGAGTGTATCAATTGTAGGCACATAAGAAAATATAAATTTTGTTGTAGTTGACTCAACATGCCTTATCTATAGTAAGAGCTCATCGAAAATGCCATAGAACTTCACATTTATGCTATGAAATATTGATAGATCTACATACTCTTTAATATATGCATAATTGAATGAAACTATTGAGTTAAAGTTCATATAGATTAAATTCATAATTACTAAGGGCTTTACATTGATGATAGAATGTTCTATAAATTGAGATGTACAAAAGAAAGAGTGAGAGAGAAAAGAGATAAAGAGATATTGGTAGAGATAAAGGAAGAGATATGGATGGAGATGGGTATGGAGGGAAGGGATATGTAGAGAAGAAGAGGTATATATAGATAGAGAGAAATGAGAAACATATAGATATCTATGGGACACACACACACACACACACACACACACACAAGACATAAGGAAGGAATAGGAGGGAGAGATAGAAAGATGATAGAGATAAGAAGTGATATCAAATGAGATAAGGAGAGGGAGAATTATAGGGATGGAGAAAGATGAAAAGGTAAAGTTTGTGTGTGTGTGTGTGTAGAGAGAGAGAGAGAGAGAGAGAGAGAGAGAGAGAGAGAGAGAGAGAGAGAGAGAGATTCTCAACAATTTCTTGCTTCAACATTTCATTTACTTAGTTTATGCATTACTCACAAATAATGGAGACAACAGGGAGATGTGTCTAGAGAGAGAGAAAGTGATTCTCAACAATTTCCTGATTCAATATTTACTTAGTTCATGCATTATTCACAAATAATCAAGACAAGGGGGAGATGTGCCTTGATGTTTGTGTGTGTGTGTGTGTGTGTGTGTGTGTGTGTGTGTGTGTGTGTGTGTGTGTGTGTGTGTGTGTGTGTGTGTGTGTGTGTGTGTGTGTGTGTGTGTGTGTGTGTGTGTGAGAGAGAGAGAGAGAGGTTCTAAATTTCCCACTTGTAGATTTAGTTAGTTCATGCATTATCCAAAAATAATCAAGAGAAACTAAATCCAATAGATCTAGCATATTGATTGAAATATAATCATTTATAATAGAAGGAAAAGTTATATCCATTTATTGGACTGTCCAAACAATAGTCATTGTACATATCAAAAATTTATTAGGATAATTATGTGTATACTAAACTAAGAAATCCTATTCCATCACGATCAAAAGGCTTACTAATCATGGAAGTCATAGTTGTGTGTAGAGGAATAATTCAATACTTGAATTCCATCTTTGAGAATTTCAACTCTTGTTCAACTCCTCCAGCTATAAACATGTATTATGCAAGGAGAGTGAGAGTAGTTCTCAACAATTTTATACTTACTAAACAATTTCCTAGTTAGAGGTTTACTTATTCACATTGTCCACAAATAATCAAGACAACTTAAGTCCAATAGATCTAGCATATTGCTTAAAATATAATTATTTATAATAGAAAGAATAGTTATATCCATTTTAATGGACTGTCCAAACATTACTCATTTTACATGTTAGGAATTTATTAGCATAATTATGAGAATAATAAACGAAGAAACCTTATTCCATCACCATTAAAAAGGCCTACTACCCACAGAAAACACAAGTAGGTGCAGAAAAATTCAATAGTTGATTTCCATGTTTGAGAATCTATACTTTTGTTCAACACCTTCACCTCTTTGCATGTATTATTCTTTAATAGACAAATGCAATAAAAATAATCTTAAAAATAATAATAATAAAATTATATTATATTTTTTAATTAAATTATTTTATTTATTTTATATATTTAAATATAAGTTAGATCAATATAGATATCTCAATTACTTTTTTGAAAAAAATCTCTATATTTTAATTATTTTATTTGTTATATATAGAGAAAAAAACTCCATTTATTTATTTTAGAAATGTTATGTTCATTATTAATATTTTGATATACATATGGTTGTAATTTTTGAGGAAAAAAAAACTTTTTTTTAAAGATATTAAAGGCGTACTTATCATAAAATTTGTTGGAATATTCAAATATGGAAAGAGTACTTATGAGAGGGGGGTGTGAATCAGAAGTATCACACTTTAGCCAATAAAACTTTTAGGTGGAAGTAAATTGCATACATGTAAATACATCAAGTAAACATGAAACTAAACACATGTATCAACAACACATAACACTGGAATTTGGTAACCCAGAAACCCTCCAGGAATAAGAAGGTAAAACTGGGGTGGGGATGATACCCACAAAAATTACTGCAGCAATATTGTTCAACCACTTCTGATGGTCTGCCCTGTTAAAGGCCTGCCCTGTTAAAGGCTTTACACTGTGTCAATAGTGACCTGGTTAAAATATTTCAAACACTTAACATGAAGTGTCACCCTGTTAAAGGATTTAATCACCTTTTGATAAGGATCTACAAATAGTTGTTAAGCCAACCTATCTACATAGGATTTTCTTTCTAATACAATGGTAAGAGAGTATTAGGTATTATAAACCTGATTGTTTGCAATCCTTGATTACTGAATGCAGGAACTTGTTCTAGCTCTTTCTCTGATTTCGATACTCTGAGATCTTATTTCTGTTTGTCTACCTTGCTTTGCTCTGATCAACTGATTAATGAATTGCTGCTCTTACTTTCTAAGTCTCCTCTCTCCCTTTTTAATGAACCTTTCGTCTTCCTTAAAAAGACTTCGAAGACTTAGGGTTAGATATGGATCTACGATCCACATTGAATCTCAATTTGTCGCTCAATACTTGTCTTTTGCTGATTGGTTGCATGCCTTTTAAAGTTTTCCAATTGGCTGCATGCAAATTGCATAGGAAATGTAAAAGATTCATTCTTATCTCTATATCTTTCAAGATTTATCTTATGTTGGCTACAAAAATAGTTTACATCATAGTTTGTCCAATCACAAACTCTTATGTTGATATCCTGAGTTACTCGGCTCCTGAAGCATTGCTAATGCTCAGCACATGCTGTTTTCGGGATAGCTTGGCACCTAAACAAAACTATATCACTCGGCACCTACTGTTACTCGACACTTGTTAACACTTGGCACTTCATATTACTCGATACTTCATATTACTCGGCACCTACTCTTTGTTTGGCATTGTTTAGTGGAAAAATGGTTAAGTGTATTGACACTCAGTTGTCAAAATTATTCTTTAAACTAACAATCTCCCCCTTTGACATGAGTGGCAAAAACACTTAACTAAGATCCTTATGACTCCTTGTTAGTTGATCCTGTATGTACACTCAGTGATTTCTGTCCTGTTTCTGCATTCTGACTAATCAAAATTTGCTATCTCAAAATTTGCTTCCAAAATTTGCTATCTCCCCCTTTTATCATACTTATCATTTCATTCCTGTACTTAACTCCCCCATACTTAATCTCTTCTTATCACTCCCCCATACTTATTCTCCCCCTTTTTGACACTTATGTCAAGGTTCTTACAAGGAAATGCCATACTTGGCCAAAAATGTACTATTTACTTGAAGGAGTACCTTCAGAGCTGCATCCCAATTTGCTAGTGCGACATCCAATGACTTATGCTAGATGGCAATCTTTGCTGCTAGGTGTACAAGTCCATCAGATGAAGAAAGATTGGGGTCTTTCTTGAGGATTGTCTCTGCATTTATTTGCTCCTTGTGAAAGTTCCAAATGAGGAGTTATTGAGGATTGAATTTGCATCAATTTAGCTTTTGTGGTTGCCTCCTCTACTGCTAAGACAGCTAACTCTCTTTGTGTGTGAAGCGATTGGGCAAAATGCTTCTCACTCTGAGCTGGATTTGTGGGGAGTTGCATGCTAGAAATCTTCAAATTGTTCTCCAAGCTCAGTATTTTTTGGCTAGTGTCCTGTGTGAATGTGAAAAAATCACACAACTTGTTGTACAGGGAAAAGATGTTTCCTAGTACAGTTTTAACTGTTTTAATTTTCTTTGCCAGTTCTACTTGTAATAGTGCTATATCACCGGATATTTTATTATTTACCTTGCCTTGGAACTTCCTTTCTGACCATTCGAGCAATTTGGCATTTGTTTCCTAGTCTTCACTAGTCACCTGGTCAACTATATTAGATAGTTGCTCTATAATTGGTCTTGACTCATCTGGAGACTATAAGCAGAAAGCTTCTGCGAATATGTCTTTGATTTCATTCAAGGTAAGCTTATGCTTGTGTTCTTTTCTTAGTGCTTCTTGTCTCCTTCTTCTGTCCAATGCACTCTGAATTTCATTGATCTTCTCTTTAGTGAGAGTGCTAGATTCATAATATGGGATCTTTATTTCTTCATCAAGCTCAGGAACTCCATAGTGAAGTTTCCTGACTGCCTTTGATGAGCTCGAGCCTGGTGTCCTAATTTGTAGTTGTAACCCATCAGTGCTCGGTTGCTGAAGAGTCTGTGTTGGAGTACCAAATTTTGGTAATGCAACCAATGTTTGTATTGCAAACTCCTCCTTCTTCTTTGTCTCATCTTTTTCTTCAGCTTGATTATCCCTTTTATGATCGCTAGGTGGGGTTGAACTTGTTGGTTGTTCAGATGTTTCTTTTATTTCTCCTGCTGCTGTACTCGGCATTTGAAGTGTATAAGTGACTACACTTGGTGGTGGTGGAAGAAATAGAATACTAGTAGTTTGTATGGTCGAGGGTGGCACTTGTGCTTTTACCTTGACTATCTTTGTTTTAACTTCTAGATTTTGTAATTCATCAACACTGACCAATACAGGATTTGAACTTAATTTTGCTACTAGTGATGATTGGTCAAGGATTTCTAAATCCTCTGTAGTTAATGGATTGATGTTTGGATTTGAAGTGTTTGTAACATCTTTTATTTTTATAATATCTGTAGGTGTGATGGTGGCATGAGGAGGACTAGGAGGAGATACCTGTGTGTCTTGCACACTTTGATCTTGTGGCTCAGCTGTATCTTTCTCTTCCTCTTTCTCCTCTGTATGTGCCTTTTCTTCTTTTTCTTCTTCACTCTTCTTCTCCACTTGTTCCTTCTCTTTTTCCTTGGTTCCTGACACCTTCTTTTCCCTTATCTTGGCACTTGCCTCTACCTTATATTCTTCATTATACACATCTTCTATTTTCTTGTAAACTATTTTCCACATTCTTGTGGATTTTGTAACTACCTCTTCAATTTTATTCTGTAATATGCTAAATGCTCTATGCTTGGGAGTGAATCTATTATTATGCCTTTTTACTGCATTTGTTACTTGATCTTTAGACAAATCAGGCAACAATCTAGCTAATGTTGACTCCCTTATCTCCCTTTCCATTTGTAAACAAAAATGCCATTTATCCTCTACAATTTTGTACAATTCTTTAGGCATTGATTCATCTAATTCTAGAGGTGTGTGCTTATATTCAGCCATCATAGCATACACATATATCTAATTTATTTTGCTCTTCTTTGGTGAGCTTAGAAAAATTCAGGTTCTTTAAACCTTTCAAATCATCATTCCTAATTTTTGAACATAATCTATCAACAACAGTCTGAGGTTTGTGTCTTACCACTTGAAATTGATTGTTATCCTCTGACTCTGTCTTCTCCTCATCTGTTTCAGGCTGGGCAACAAATTTTCTTTTGTTAGACTCGGCAGCAGTCTTCTTTGAGTCTTTCTTCTTTCCTTTTTCCTCCTCTTGGGCTTTTTATGCTACAGCCCTTGTGGTAGGTCTCTTTGGTGCAGGAGCAGCTACTTTCTTTCCCTTGGATTGAGGAGCAGGAGGAGTTGTGGCCTTTCTTTTAACTTGTGCTTCATCAGCTTCTTCTTCCTCAGCACTTTCCTCTTTATCTTCTCCTAACCCTTGAGTCAGACCTTGAGGTTTATCTCCCTCTTCTTCAATGTCTTCTCCTTCCTCTTCTGATGTTCCTTCTTCTTCAACACCAAATTTTCTCTTGATTTGTCTCACCATTTTTTCTTTCTTCTTTACTGCAAAAGCAGTTTTCAAATATGTTATCACCCTTGATTTAACAACATCATAGGTTCCAAAAGCTTTTACATTTTTATCAGCTTCTTCTGCAAGGAGGGTTGTTATCGCTGCAGAAGCTTGATCAATATCAAGTTCATAACCTAGTGGCCTAAGCCATCTTACTCTAGGTATAACTGCCTGTATATAGGTATAATCTATATCTACAAGAAAATAAATGTCCTTTTCATATTTCTCAGTCAATGAGACTGGAATCCTCATTCTTTGTTTCATGGACTTTTTGAAGTCCTCAAAGTAACTAGTCATTTGGGCATCAAAATTTTCACCCATTTGTTCAATGTATCCATTGATTTGTTCAACAATTGTTTTGTCTGGACTCCATCTTACCTTACCCACAGAAGGGAATTCTTTCATCAGATAGAAAAATATGCACACCAAAACTGATCCAAATTTGCACTGAGCTCCCTTGCTCTTCCTTATAGCTCCCAGATTCTCATTAATCTGTTGAAACATGAGCTCTGCTAGATCGTAAGTGTGATCCTTTTTAATTATCTTGTATGCAACATCAACTGCTATACAAGGTACACTGTTTAACTTGCTTGATTGATAGAATTTTGTGAAATGATTCTCACAGCAAAATCTAGTAGGGGATCTGTGACTATGTCAATAGTCATTCCTCTATTATTCCATTTAGCACCTGTGTTTTTCTCTATTACTCCCCTTTTGTCACTTCGCAGGGTCTTTGGCCGATCTAGGGTTGGAATACCAGTAACCCTATGAATAGTTTTCTTGGTGAATTTTACTGGCCCTGACTCTAACCAAAAGGCTCCATCGCGTATTCTGCTCAAAACTATCCGTATCCATTCAATTTTGAAAACAATCAAAAATTTTAGGGTTTTGGTTAATCCTTTTCTTTCTATTATTGAGAACTCATCTTTTAGTCTTTTGTTCTCACATAGCTTGTCATATCTATTGTAGATCTCTAAATCTCCTATGGCTCCAATTTTGCAATTATAACATCTACGAACATCTTGGACCATAACAACTTTATCAGGAATAACTGATAATGCACCTACGGGATCATTCTTGTATGCTACTTCTGGAATGGGCTTGAATTCAGGTTGTTTAACTTCATTGTTGACCAGCTATATTTCATGACTCTCTCTACCCTTAGTGGTTCCTGACCTAGATGCCATTGTTTGCCAAACTAGGGTTTACAATTTAAATAAGTTTATAAATTCTACGTAGCTCGGCACTTAAGTAAAATACCTCAAATCGATGAAACTTGTCCTGAATCGCTGTTGAAATCTTCACAAATGGCTTCTAAGCTAACCTTGATCTTCTTCGCTCTTCTCGACTTTGCTTCTTGTTTGAATGGTGGGAAAATGATTGAAAATTGAATTTATGTACCCTTCAAAATAGAGTAATTAATGCTTAGTGCGCTGACAACTGTCTACTCGGCACCTGAAGGGTTTCAACATGACTCGGCATCCATTGTGTTTCACTTTATTTGGCTCCTATTGATATTACACAACTCGGCATCATCTATCAACTCGGTCGTTGTTAATAACTTGGCACCTGAAGACAACTTTGACAAATCTTGCAAAACTCTCAATTTTGACTTAGCATCTTTGCTTATGCTGATTTTTTTATTTTATTTTTTTTAAATTTTTGGCAGTTCTCCTATGTCTTGGAACTGATGTATGATGTAACTTGGTTTATCAATCCCACACACTTATTCTTGCTTAATTTGATGAAGTGTGATCACTTGACCTATTAGGTGAAGTGATCTCTGCACTTGATGTGCTATACTCATCTTTCTTCTTCCATGTCTTATTCATTTCACTTCTGATATGTCCAACATCTATCTTTGCCTTTCCATTGCTGAACTCAGAACTTGATGCCTTTGACCTTGTTGGGTAATTCCTGCTGACATGACCAGTTTTTAAGCAATTGAAACATGTAGTTTGACTCAACCATCTTTTATAGTTTCCCTTGAAATGCGTTCTTATGCAATTCTGGGGTGTATGTCCATATTCTTGACAATAGTGACAACTGTACCTGGTGTTATAGTCCCAAAATTCATGGTTTGATGTCTTTGCTGGTTGATTTAATGCCCACATAGGCTTTGATCTATATTCAAAAGCTCTATGTCCATATTTTTTGCAATTATGACAGTGACCCTCAAATCTTGATGTCTTAGTAGTTTTGGTTCTGTATTCATATGCTTGATGACCTTGCTTCTTGCATTTATGACAATGGTTTATACTTTCAGGTTTATCATGCTGATGGGCATTCTTGCTTCTACATGCATTAGATGTATGTCCTTTCTTTCCACAGAAATGACATGTAGGTTTAACATCTTTACCTTTGTCGCTTCTTTGTTCTACACTCTTTGATGATTCTCTAACTTCAGTGTTGTTGTATCCAAGTCCTGATGTATCATGGGTTGATCTTAGGGATTTCAGTAATTGCTCAAAATATTTGATGGCTTCACTTGACTTGTTGAGATTCTCTGCCACCTCTTTTTCTTTGTTCAATTCATTCTGCATTTGTTCATTTTGCATCTTCAAAGTAGAGATCTTAATATCGATCACATTGAGTTCATGATGAAGGTTCATCATTTGGGCAAGTGTATCCATCTGCATGTTTGAGATCCTTGTCAATTCGGTACATTTTTCTTCAAGTCTTTTTGCAAGATTTCTTTTGTCATTTTCCATCATGACCTTATCATCAACTGCTCTTTTCTTTTGTTCAGTAATTTTACATATCATTATGGCCTGTGATTCATGTTCCATCTTGAGAGATCTTATCTCCTCTGTTTGAACTTTGTTTTTCTCCATCAGTTTTGCTATTGCTGCATCAAACTCTTTAGTGTCTCCGTTGGAAAATATGTTAGTGGTATCAATCTCCTTGTAGTTTATCTCATTTTCGGCTATGGCTAGATCCTTCCTTTTTTTAATGAATTTCTCAACTTGTTTCTAAATTCTTCCAAGCTATGCAAAGCAAGTTGCACATCTATCACCTGATTTTCAATGATCTTTCCAAGTTTGAAAGCTTCCATCTTTAGATCTTTTCCTCCAAGCTGTTAAACTTTTCCTTGTGAGAACCTGGATCAACTCTAAAACCAATTTTTGGAATATTCAAATATGGAAAGAGTACTTATGAGGGGGGGGGAGGGGGGAGGGTGGGGGGTGAATCAGAAGTATCACACTTTAGCCAATAAAACTTTTAGGTGGAAGTAAATTGCATACATGTAAATACATCGAGTAAACATGAAACTAAACACATGTATCAACAATACATAACACTAGAATTTGGTAACCCAGAAACCCTCCAGGAATAAGAAGGTAAAACTAGGGTGGGGATGATACCCACAAAAATTACTACAGTAATATCGTTCAACCACTTTTGATGGTCTGCCCTGTTAAAGGCTTTACACTGTGTCAATAGTGACCTGGTTAAAGGATTTCAAACACTTAACATGAAGTGTCACCCTGTTAAAGGATTTAATCACCTTTTGATAAGGATCTACAAATAATTGTTAAGCCAACCTATCTACATAGGATTTTCTTTCTAATACAATGGTAAGAGAGTATTAGGTATTATAAACTTGATTGTTTGCAATCCTTGATTACTGAATGCAGAAACTTGTTCTGGCTCTTTCTCTGATTTCGATCCTCTGAGATCTGATTTATGTTTGTCTACCTTGCTTTGCTCTGATCAACTGATTAATGAATTGTTGCTCTTACTTTCTAAGTCTCCTCTCTCCCTTTTTAATGAACCTTTCATCTTCCTTAAAAAGACTTTGAAGACTTAGGGTTAGATATGGATCTACAATCCACATTGAATCTCAATTTCTCGCTCAATACTTGTCTTTTGCTGATTGGTTGCATGCCTTTTAAAATTTTCCAATTGGCTGCATGCAAATTGCATAGGAAATGTAAAAGATTTGTTCTTATCTCTATATCTTTCGAGATTTATCTTATGTCGGCTACAAAAATAGTTTACATCATAGTTTGTGCAATCACAAACTCTTATGCTGATATCCTGAGTTACTCGACTCTTGAAGCATTGTTGATGCTTGGCACATGCCGTTTTCGGGATAGCTCGGCACCTAAACAAAACTGTATCACTCGGCACCTACTGTTACTTGGCACTTGTTAACACTCGACACTTGTTAACACTCGACACTTCATATTACTCGGCACCTACTCTTTGTTCGGCATTGTTTTGTGGAAAAATGGTTAAGTGTATTGACACTCAGTTGTCAAAATTATTCTTTAAACTAACAAAATTTTAATCTCTAAATTTAATTTTGAAAATAAATTTTATAGATTAAATGAATTATATATTGGTCATAGAAATTTCATTTATATAGAGTTTGTAAGAGAATGAAATTATTTTAATATCTTCATTATGTGATAACATTGTTCATGAGACACATTGCAATAAATACTAAATGACAGGGACAATGATTAAGTAAAGTTATAGAAGTTGGGTAGTTAACAATTTTAATAATTTTTGTAAAAGATCATTGTAAAAATCTCACAAACAATTAAATTGAAAAAGAAAAAAGGCATACACTTAATGATCAATGTTGTATTGATCTTCTAAAAAATGTATGCAATTTATATTGATCATAGTTGATATAATTGTGTGCTATAATGCACTCCTTTCAAATGCTCCTATAGAAAACATATGATGGTGTGCAATAACTATGCTTGCATATTTTATTCTTTGTTAGAGCTACTTTTTGTTTATCTTTGAATCCCAAGTGTTAACATCTCTACTTTCTCATAGTTAAGAAAAATGCAAAGAGAGAAATGAATACATATAAAACAAGAAAACTTGTACCATTATCTTATGTTAAAATTGAACATCATCTCTAATAATCAAAATTATCTAAAAAAAAGATACAGACATTAACTATGAATAAATTAACTACAACTATTGTTTACTTCTCTTGTCTTATTATTATTGTTGAAATCTACATCAGAGAACATACAAAGAAATTATTAATCATGTAAATTTATCATCTAAGAGATGAAAGATATGGATATACCTCACTAAAAAATGTCATTCAAAAGGTCATTCTTATTTGACCTACAAAAAATTTAAACAATCATATCCTTGTTGTTGGAAATACAAATGGGAAATATATACTTCTAGGGTCAGGGGGGGGAAGCTGGGACAGGGGAATCAGAAGTTCAAACTTTAATACATAAACCAATATTTACCATTCATTAGATGTATGCAAAAACTGAAATGAAATGTAAATCAAATGCATCAAACATATAATCATACACACACTTGACACCTAATATGATTACCCATAAACCCTCCAATGAGAAGGTAAAACTGGGGTGGGGATGACACCCATAATTCTTCACTACTACAACAATAAAGTTTCACCTGTTAAGGTTGCATAGTTTGACCATTTTCATGATCTGCCCTGTGAAAGGCCTACCTTGTTAAAGGCTTACAAAGGATTGTTAGATCCTACCCTGTTAAAGGATTTTAACACCTTGTTAGAAGTGTGCTTGGTTAAAGGACTTTAAAACACTCACTTGGAATGTCACCCTGTTAAAGGATTTTACAATGACTGCTAAATCAACCTTAGTCCAAAGGATTTCACTCAGTTGATACAGTTGTTAGAAAGTAATAGTAGAATGTTTGATCTGATAACTTACAACTTTGCCTTGCTGATTTTAGATCACAGTTCTATCCATCTTGATCCTCTATTATAACAATGTTGTATAGCTTCTCCTTTATTTTGCAAACTAATTCTGCAATTCTTTCACACTTCTAAGTCACCTTGAATGCTTTATGATCATTTCACCCCTTTCACTTCCTTCAATTCTTTGTTTGCATCACTTCCTCACACACACACACACACACACACACACACACACACACACACACACACACACACACACACACACACACACACACACACACACACACACACACACACACACACACACACACACACACACACACACACACACACGCATACATTGAATTATGGGGCTTCGTCTTCCTTAAAAGACTTTGGTGACTTAGGGTTAGGTATGAATCTATGATTGAGATTCATTCATTTTTCCACTTAATCCTTTCCAATTTTCTAATTGGTTGCATGTTGATTGCATAGGAAAACCAAATAAATTTGATCGTATCTTCAAAGCTTTGAGATCTATACATAATTTGGCATAAAAATGGTTTACAGTGCCATCACAAACAACTAGGTCCATTTTGTGTTACTTAGCACTTGATAATATTGACGCTCAACACTTACTATAATTCTGTCTTGGTTGGTACTTGAACTTTTCTCAGCATTAACTGTACACTCGGCACATGGGTGACTCAGCACTCATTGCAGCTTGGCATCTATACATATTATACTAGGCATGTGTTACTAGCTCAACATGAAAGTAAATATCTTAAGTGTGTTGACACTCAATTGTCAAAACCAATCTAAGATCAACAATCTCCCCCTTTGATATGAGTGTTAAAAACACTTAACTATACATAACAAATCTAATTTTCTTGAGTATAATATATACACAGTTTGGCATATATATACAAAACTTCAAAATTTTCCAAACTCTGTAATAGACTCATATACCTCAAAATTTTGTAACTCCCCCTGAGTTGATGTGCCCATTCCGTGTCCAAAATCTCTTTTCTTCTCTAAGTAGATTTTCTTCATGTTGATACTCTTTGTATTCAAAAGTACTGACACTCTATTTCTATATGATATACTATGTTTTTGCTCTTTTTGATGTTTGCTCCCCCTTTGTTTGCTCTCCCCCTTTGTTATCTCCCCCTGTATTATCTCCCCTTTTCATATTTGTCTCCTCCTTTTTGACACTTATGTCAAAGGGTCTATACACTGATTTTGTATTTGTCCAAAAAGTTCTTGTGGACTTCCATTATAATCTTCAAAGTAGCATCCCAGTTATCTAATGCAACATCTAAGGATTTCATCTAGATGGTTGTCTCTACTACAAGGTGAACTAGTCCATCCAATGTTGAAAGATTAGGACCTTTCTTTAATACTATTTCTGCATATGTTAATTCCTTTTGGAGTATTTCCATATGAGGGGTAAGGGAGGCTTGTATATTAATCAACTTAGCTCTTATGTTAGCCTCTTCTGCTATTTTGTGTATGAAGCACTGAATTAAAATGCTTCTCACTTTGAGTTGGATTTTGGGGTAGTTGCATACCTGATATCTTCAAGTTTCTTTCCAGGTTCAAAATTCTATGGCTCGTTTCTTGTGTGAAGAGTGTGGGATCACACAATTTTGTGTACAATGAGAATATGTTCTCAAGTACTTTCTTCACTTTCTCAATTTTGGTAGCCAATTCAATTTGTGATAGTGTTATTTCACCAGATATTTTCTCATTGACTTTCCCTTGAAATTTCTTTTCAGACCATTCCATAAGTTTAACATTAGTATCCTGGTCTTCATTAGTCACCTGTTCAACAATTTATGATAGTTTCTCTAATATAGATTTAGATTCATCAGGTGTTTGCAAGCTCAAAGCATCTAAAAAGATGTCTTTGATCTTGTGAAGTGCTTGCCTTTGTTTGTACTCTTTCTTGAGAATTTCCCAATTCTTCTTTTTCTCCAATGCTTCTTACATTATATTGATTTTTTCTAATATCATGGTCACATAGTCCTATTTGGACATCACTATTTCTTCATCTAAAAGTGCATCACCATAGTGAAATACCTTAGCAACCTTTGTTGAGCTGGAGCCCGGTGCTGAAATCTGTAAGGTATTGCATCAGTGCTCGGCCTCTGAAGGACTTTAGTAGGAGTGCTAGATGTTGGTAAGTTTACCAATGTCTGTATGGCTTCTTGCTGCTTCTCCTTGGGTGTGTCCTTTTCTTCATCAGATATGCCTTGATCAATTATAATTAATTGTGGTGCACCTGATGTTTGTGCATTAGGTACAGAAACATCTGTCTATCCTACTTGTTCTTTTGTAGGCTCCTTTACTTCTGTACTCTGAGTTGTATCAACTACATCAACTTTTGTAGTAGTGTCAACCTTTGTAGATGTATCCTCTAGTTGTATTATTGGTTAAGCATTGGTAACTATGGGGATGGCAAAAGGTGGTTCTTGTGGGTTCACTTTTCCCTTGTTATATCATCTACTACTTTTTGAAGTTCATCCACTCTGACCAATATAGGATTTTCACAAAATCTTGCTTGTAATGTGGATTGGTCAAGTATCTTTTTCAGATCTTCTGCAATTAATGGATTAATGTTCTAAGGTGGTTTATCAGGAACATCTTTCACTGTTATGGTCTCTGCAAGTGTGTTTATGTCATGTGGAGGGCTCATTGTTGGCAATTGTGAGTCTTCCACACTCTGTTCTATTTGATGCTTGTCAGTTGTTGTCATCTCATCTTTCTTCTATTGTGTCTCCTCCATAGTGGTGTCTTCTTTTTCTTTTTCTATTTCTTCTTCCTTGACCTCACATTCTTCCTCATTCTTTCTTCCCTCAAAGGGATCTGCTTCTCCTGCTTTGATTGTAGTTGGTCCATATATCAATTTCCACATTTGTGTGGATTTCTTCACAACATCCTCAATTCTGTTCTGAAAAATGTTGAATTCCCTATACTTTGATGCAAATCTACTACCATATTTCTTATTAGCCTTGGTAATTTTTCCCTTTGACAACTCTAGCATCACTTATGCTAATTTTGATTCTCTTATTTCTTTTTCCATGTTTAGGCAATGGTGCCACTTATTCTCAACAATTATATACAATTCCTTCGGCATTGTATTATCAACTTCAAGAGGAGTGTTCTTGAATTTTGTCATCGTGGCATTTACTGATTCTTCTATTATGTTCTGGTCTTCTCTACCAAATTCACCAAATTCATTATTTTTCAATCCTGTCAAATCTGCATTATCCCTAACATTATCACAAATATTTTCAAGATTAGATTTGGGAGCATGACTTACCATTCTAAACTAACTTATGTCCTCAGACTCTATCTTCTCATCATCTATCTTTGGTTGTGTTACTTATTTTCTTCTTGGTTTCTTCTGTACATGACCAATCTGTTTAGTAGCCCTAGTTTTCTCTTTTGATTGCTCCTTGGCTTTTTGAGTAGTGGCTCTTGTTGCTAGAGCTGTTGGCTTTGTTGCACTAGGTTTTGTAGCCCTTTTTGCCTTGGATTTAGCTACAACAGGCTATGTCTTGGCCTCTGTTTTCTTTGGTTAAGAATTTGTTGGTGCTTCCTTAGTTTCTTCTCCCTTGGCACCTTCTTCTTGATGTTCACCCATGCCTTGGGTCAAAGCAAGAGGTTCTTGACATTGTACCTCTTCTTCCTCTTCATCTTCTTCATCATCTTCTTTGTCGTTATCTTCTGCACCTTCCCCAAACTTAGCTTTTAGTTTTCTCACCATTTTATCTTTCTTTTTCAAAGTTGAGGCTATCTTCAATTCCATCTCAACTTTTGACTTTACATCATAATTACTAAAAAAATTGGCAGTCTTATCAACTTCTTCAGCAAGTAGTGCAGTGATAGCAGCTGAGGCTTCATCAATATTAATTTCATATCATAGAGGCCTTAACCATCTGACTCTAGATACAACAGCCTGGATGAAAGTGCAGTAAATGTCTACAAGGAAACTAATGTCAATTTAATGTTGCTCCACAAGGGAAATAGGAAGTCTTAACCTCTATTTCATGGACTTCTTGAAGTTTTCAAAATAGCTAGTCAAAACTGACTCAAAATTATCTCCCATTTGCTCAATATACTCATTAATTTGCACAGCAACTGACCTATTGTTCTTCCATCCTAATTTGTCGAAAGATGGGAACTCATTTTGCACATAGAAAAATATACATACCAATACTGATCCAAACTTACATTGAGCACTCTTTGACTTTCTTATTGCTCCTAGGTTCTCCTTTATCTACTACAACTAGAGTGGTGCAAGATCATAGGTATGATCTTTCTTGAGAATCTTGTAGCCTACATCAACTACTATATAGGGAAGACTATTTAGTCTACTTGACTGATAGAATTTATGTGATATGACTCTAATGGCAAAGTCAAGAAGTGGATCTATAATAGTGTCAATAGTCATTCCACGCTTGTTCCACTTAGCCCCTGTGTTTCTCTCAATTACTTCTTTACAACCACTCCTCAATGTCTTGGACCGATCTAGGGTTGGGTATCCAGTAACCCTGTGTATAATTCTCTTTGAAATTTTGATAGGTCCTCCTAGCCATAGACATCCATCATGTATTCTACTCAGAACTATTTTGATCCATTTATTTTGAAAACTATTGGGAAATCTAGGGCACGTGTTAAGCCCTTCCTTTCTACAATTTTAAATTCCTCCTTTAACACCTCATTTTCACACAATTTGTCATATGCCTATCTAATTTCCATGTCTCCAATGCATCCTACCTTGCAATTATAGCACTTCCTCACAACTTGGACCATTACAACCTTAGGCAGAATCATAGATAACGTACCTGTTGGGTCATTTTTATAAGCAACTTCATGTATAGCCTTGAAATCTAGTTGTTTGACCTCATTGCTGCCTAATTGAATGCCAAACATTTCTTTCTCCTTTACATTCTTTGAACGTGAGGCCATTATGCAAGCTAGGGTTTTAACAAATATGAAACTGCATAGCTTGGCAGATGAAGAATACCTTATAAAAAAATCAATGAACTAATGATCGATCTTCACTATGGTCCATGAAAATGCTTCGATCTCACTTGTAAATTGCTTCTTCACCCTATTTTCTCTTGCTTTGTATTCATAATGATGAAAAATATGTGAAATTTGCCCTTATACCTTTTCAAAATATAGCATTTATTGCATGGTGCATGTACAGCTGTAAACTCAACTTCAATACAATTTTTGTTTTACTCAGCATCCATTTATTTTACCATCACTTGGAAACTATTATAATTACCTTTACTCAGCACCTATAGAAATTTCCCTCACTTGGCAGCTACTACTGACTCAACTTCAACTGACTTTGGCTGACAACTCGACACATATTAGTATTTTACTCGGCAACTGAAGAGAACTTTTCACACTCAGTAGTAATGTGAAAACTTGAAGATTTGACCTTGGAATTTCCTTATTGTCTTGCATCTTTCTTCATGCCAATATATGTTTTTTAGTACTAACTTCTTTTGGAACTGATGTAAGATGAAACATTTTAAATATCAATCCCACATACCTCCTTTTGCTTAATTTGATGAGATGTGACCAATTGACCTATCAGGTGAAGTGATCCCTTCATTTGATGTGTTGTATCCATCTTTCTTCTTCCATGTTTTTTTCATCTCTTTTGGTGTGTTCAACATCTACCTTGCCTTTTCCTTTATTGAATTTTGAGTTAGATGCCTTTAACCTTGTTGGGCAATGCTTGCTGATATGACCAGTCTTTAAACAACTAAAGCATGTAGTTTGACTCAACCATCTGTTGTAGTTACCACTGAAGTGTGTTCTTATGCAATTCTGAAGGATGTGTCCATACTCTTGACAATAATGACAGCTATGTCTTGTATTGTAATCCCAGTTATAGGAGTTTTCATAGCTTCTTACCTTAATTGGCTTGCTTGATAACCATGTGGACTTAGATCTGAATTCAAAAGCTCTGTGTCCAAACTTTTGACAATTGTAGTAGTGTCCTTCAAATTTTGGTACATGCATGGTTCTGGTTCTGCATTCATGTGCCTAATGACCTTGTTTGTTACACTTGTGACAATAAGTCATGTACTTTGGCTTAGCATTCTGAATAGTATTCTTACTCCTGCAAACATTTTTTGCATGTCCTTTCTTACCACAATGATGACAAGTAGGTTTAGAGTCTTTGCCTTCATTATTCCTTTCTTCATCAATCTTGGATGACTCTCCCTCTTCAGTGCTCGTATAGCCTAATCTTGATGTATCTTTACTGGATCTAGGGGATTTCAATAGTTGCTCAAAGTACTTGAGAGCTTCATTTGGCTTGTTGAAACTTTTAGCAAACTCCTTTTCTCTTTTCGGGTCATTCTACAGCTGTTCATTCTGCAACTTCAATGTAGTTATCTCAATTTCCTTGACATTCAACTCATGATGAGCATTCATCATTTGGCTTAGGGTGTCCAATTGCATGTTTGAGATCTTAGATAGCTTTGCTAAATTTTCCTCCAATCTGTTTGCCAAATTCTTTTGTCTTCTTCAATCATGGCCTTGTCTTCTATAGCTTTCATTCAGTTGTCATAGTATGAGATGTATCTCAATCTCCCGATTTTCAATGGTCTTTCCCAACTTGTAAACTTCCATTGCAAGATCTTTTCTCCAAGCTATGAGGCTTATCCTGATGAGAAATCAATTCTAATACCAATTGTTGGAAATACAAATGGGAAATATATACTTCTGAGGGGGGGGTGAATCAGAAGTTCAAACTTTAATACTTAAACCAATTTTTACCATTCATTAGATGCATGCAAAAACCAAAATGAAATGTAAAACAAATGCACCAAACGTATAATCATACACACACTTGACACCTGATATGATTACCCAAAAACCCTCCAATTAGAAGGTAAAAGTGGGATGGACTTGACACCCACAATTCTTCATTACTACACCAATAAAGTGTCACCTATTAAGGTTAGATAGTTTGACCATTTTCATGATCTACCTTGTGAAAGGCCTACCTTGTTAAAGGCTTACAAAGGATTGTTAGATCCTACCCTGTTAAAGAATTTAAAACCCTATTAGAAGTGTGCCTGGTTAAAGGACTTTAAAACACTCACTTGGAATGTCACCCTGTTAAAGAATTTTATAATGACTGCTAAATCAACCTTAGTCCAAAGGATTTCACTTTGTTGATACAATTGTTGGAAAGTAATAGTAGAATGTTTGATTTGATAACTTACAACTTTACCTTGGTGATTTCATATCACAGTTCTATCCATCTTGATCCTCTTGATCTATTATAATAATGTTGTATAGCTTCTCCTCTATTCTGCAAAATGATTCTATAATTCTTTCACATATCTAAGTCACCTTGAATGCTTTATGATCAATTCACCCTTTTCACTTCCTTCAATTCTTTGCTTGCATCACTTCCTCACATACACATACACACACACACACACATTGAATTATGGGGCTTAGTCTTCCTTTAAAATAATTTGGTGACTTAGGGTTAGGTATGAATCTATGATTGAGATTCATTCATTTTTCCGCTTAATCCTTTCCAATTTTCTGATTGGTTGCATGTTGATTGCATAGGAAAACCAAATAGATTCGATTTTATCTTCAAAGCTTTGAGATCTATCCATAAGTCAGCATAAAAATGGTTTACATAGTCGTTTGTGCCATCACAAAAAACTATCCATTCTATGTTACTCAGTACTTGATAATATTGATGCTTGACACTCACTATAATTATGTCTTGCTCGACACTTGAACTTTTCTTGGCATTAACTGTTCATTCAGCACATGAGTGAATTGACACTCATTGCAACTCGGCATGTGTTACTAGCTCGGAATGAACTTAGTAAATATCTTAAGTGTGTTGACATTCAATTGTCAAAACCAATATGAGATCAACACTTGTTAGTTTCTACCATGGCAGGAAACTTATGCATTCGTTAAAAGTGAATGATCTTATTAGTTTGTCCAATTAGGGGCTTTTTTTTTTCATCTTTTTTTCCACTATAGACAATTTTTTAAATATATTTTTACAAATTTAGTGAAACTTATTTTTATGCAATTTGATTAGCTTATGTGTGCTACAGTCATGAGTTTGGGAGTTTTTCATTTTTTTTTGCACACAAAATAAATTGTTTTCCTCTTTTGTCAAACTTTAGATATCAATACTAAGAATAAGAAGAAGAAGAAGAAGAATTATGCATATTGTCAAACATTATAGATTTTGGTTATAGTTGTATTCCATCTCATAAAAATCAACACAAACAAACAAAACAAGACAATATGATAAGCAATTAGATATGACCTTTCTTGTCCTTTATGGTTGCTGTGTTGCATAAGTTTGCTTGAAATAGATACGAAGATGTATTTTTCTTTATAGTTGTGGCTTATAAATTATTTTGAGATCAACATTTGTCCCATGTGAGCATTGATTATGGAATCTTCTAGAATTGTTTTTTCCCTATTTATAGCATTGGTTGATTATTTTTAATTCACATTTCTAAAGGCTTTCATCTCTTCCTACTGAAGTTTGGTATTTTTTTATTCTTTTTCTTTTAGATTATATTGTGTTGTAGTATTATTTTTTGTGATCATCATATTCACATGGAATCTATTTATGAAAGTTTATCCAAATCTATTGTTTAGAACATTTTGTTTAGAATCGATTTTGTTGTAAAAGAATTGATTTTTTTTTTCAAAATTTGAGATCGATTGTTCAAAATTTGAGATCTATGATCTATTGTGTAGAATTAATTTTGTTGTAAAAAATTCAAGTGTTTTTTTTGCCAAGATCTGTGTGTATATTTTAGATCATAATAGTTTTGTGCATGGATAAAATTTAGAACAATATAATGTGCCTTATATATGGCTTTTGATTATTGTGGAATATTATAATAGTGTTGGTATAAATACGTATTTACTATTTACACTTTACTTAAGTTTACTTAGGTTAATACATTATTTTATTATTTATTTGGTGAGACACTTAGGAGTTTGCATACTTTTATGAGTTGTGATGTTGGCAACACAGAAGTAAGCAACTCTAATTCAGTACATGGTGTCTACAACACTGGATTTTGCATAATTAACTAAGTTGTCATGTAGACAACACAGTAATTTGCACTCCTATTTTAGCACATAGTGTCTACAACATTATTTTTCTTGCTACACCTTTGTAGGCTTATCCTCTCATTATCACACTTATTACGTGCTTAATGGAGGATAATCCACATCTGGTGGGCATGTGTCTGGTTGTATGACTTATCATGTTGCTAATTCCTATGCATTCTAGAAGCATACCAGAGGCCTTTATATACAGGCACTCCTAGTGTACCTTAACATTGAATCGAATACATATTGATATTCTGATCATACTCTTTATGGTATATTATTGTGCTTGTGCTTGAGTTCTTTGATCTTGCATGAATTTTTCCCTAAGGCAAATTCTTACATGGTATTAGAGCTTGGAGAATTTTTCTTCACATAACCATTCGAGACCATTGTTGCTTCAGCACCTTGACCCAGATCCAGAGTATCACAGTCATTGGGCGCCTCTAGAGCCAAAACAAACCTTGACATTGCGTCCAGGATGTCAATTCGATGAAAATTGATGATAAATTTTCCTGGCCTAGTCCAAAGTCGATTTTGAGGCAAAATTTTTTTGCAAATCAGCACTCGAAGGCCCGATTTGCAAGTTCGGTATGGTCATTTTTCAGATCTGATAATTTATTTTTTCTCTTCTTTTTCAGAGTATTTTTGTGAATTTTTTTTAGCCCTACAAGACTATAGAGAAAAAATTTTTATACAAGCACTGGGCAGTGACTCCCCAGCCCTGCACCCTACACATCATAGAATATTTCATCTAATTCATGGTGAAGCAAACCACATTTTTAGACCATAAATCTTGGCCACATCTGGTACACAGTGGCTTAACATACCAACACAGTGAGCGCACAAGTCTTTGTTTATAACTTCCTCTGACTTTTCTTTTAAACAACTCACATGGTTTTCCCATTACGAATGTGGGACTAACCCCACAGGACCCAAACACTGCAAAAGGAATTTTGACTGACCTCTAACAAATGCGAAAGCCTTCTCACTAACAATGAAGGGACTCTAACGACACGATGTACTCCCGATCAGTACTTGTCTTTGTCGGCACCGCAATTTAATAACTCAACCACTGCTGCTACAGTATTCGATCCCCGTGCTTTCATTCTGGTGAAGTTTTTTCCATCTATGGAAATCGCACACTATCCCACCAAATGACACACATTAATACAATAGTGGCCCACTTTAGCAGCCACGGGGCAACAATACAAGTCTTATTGCGTGCGCAATACGAGTATAGCAACAGCCTACACATGGACAACTCAGCCTAACACGTGGTCTTTCCACATCACCTATAGCCATACATTGAATTAGCAGGCTATGTCAAAAAAAAATTGTACCTTTCCATACATATGTATGGTATGATGCTAATGTCATCGACCACATCATCCAAGGAGGCTGACTTTTTGCTTACATCAGCATTTCACAGTGTTAAAATTGGCAGTCGTCTAACTATCATTTCTAGGCTTTTTTCAACTACTACAATGGTTGTTTGACCGTCAAATTTAAGCTCACAATTGTTTGCCTAGACTCCTCTACAGATGTAATTTTGATTTGATAGTCTGACTTTGGGAGGCCATAACTCAGTCATCTAGACTCCAAATCAGGTGCAATTTTTTTAAAATTTGGGTAGAATTTCCTAAACTTTTTAATGGCGCAACTCTTTTCTAGTTTTGGGGCATGAATTTGTTAGAAATTGCATTTTTTGGTGACTGTACCTATCGAATTCTACATTTTGCAACTTGAAATGCTCCATACAGGCTCATTTGGACACATTTTTAGGTTCTTTTTTTTTTTAAGTGCTTAATTTTTCATCTACTTTCCTGATCTACAATTAGATTACAGGGTTGTGTGGACAAAAATATCACTTTCATACTTAGGGCCTTTTCTACATTGTAATGCTTTGATTACTTTTCAAATTTGTTTTACATCTAAGCTATAGTGCTTAGTGACTAATTTGAGCCTCAAAAGGTAATTGTAAATAGCAAAATTGGAAGTCCACTTTTTACATTTTGACAAGTAGCCTATTGTACATACACTAAATATAAAGTGCCAAAATCATCTTTTTTAGGGAGGGTCTTTTGATTGAGTGAATAGGGAGGGTGTGTATTGTGTTTTAGTGTCTCTCTTTTATGTTATTTTCATTTTCTACATCATGGGTTCACCTAAAGGTCCACTTCTAACTTCACACAATTATTCTACATGCAAAGTTATTATATGGAGTAGATTAGTGGCAAAAGGTTTAAATCTTTATGTTGATGGCACAATTCCCAAACCTATTGATGCTACAACACTCTCTGATTGGAAAATTAAAGACCAATAGGCTTTGGGAATTATCAGGACTTGTGTACATAGAGATCTCTTCTTCCACATTTCTAGTTTCAAGGAAGTCAAACTTGGTTGGGACAAACTTGAATCATTGTATGGTAAGGTGGATGAGGAAAAGGGATACTAGATTGAGGATGACCTACTTCTCTTGGATCCAAATAATTTTGACATAATTCAAGATTATATCAACAAAGCCAATGAGTTTAGAGCACTACTTAAAGATTGCAATAATCCCATGAAGGATGATAAGTTGATTCATCACATCTTGAAGAGGCTACCTTCAGAGTATGCTTCCTTTGTTTCGAGCTATAACACTCATAGGTTGACCATGGGAAGTGCTTTCCAAAAGCCTACATTTGATGCATTTACAGAAATGTTGATTTATGAACAATCCCACTTGATAGATATGGGACTTCTCACGTCATCAAAAACCAAAGCATTGGTGGCTAGTGATGAGAACCACTCAAGTCAAGGAGGAAGAAGTTCTAACAACAACAAGAAAAAGTAGTGGAAGCAAAAATCATGATCTAAGACACAACAATCCTCCTCACAGCAAGACAATTCTTCTTCGAACAAGAAGGGAAGTAATGAAAAGAAGGATAAACTTTTTTGTGCATATTGCAAGAAACTGAATCACAATGAGCATCATTGCAAGACTAAGAGAATCGATGAGTTGGAAAACCTACTCAAGAACAACAAAATTCATGTGTCAAATGCTTCAAAGGATTCAACTCCAACCACTTCAAAGGGAAAAGGGAAAGCACTTATGGCTGGATCAAGTTCTTCATCAGGACTCAGGTGACTCATATCATATGGGTTCTTCAAAGCGAGACTTTTCGTCATTGAAGTAGTCATAGGTACCGCACATCTTTGTAGGAGATGATACCAAAATGGTAGTTGAAGGGAAAGGACATGTGGAGATGGAAAATGGGGAATTTAGAGACATTCTCTATGTTCCAAACCTTAGCTCTAATCTCCTCTCAATTTACCAAATCACTCACCTTGAAGGTGACAACAAAGTTTAGTTCCTTCCAGATTCAGTAGTGGTGTGATGTCTCAAAGATGATTCATTGGTTGCAGTGGGGAAAGTCAATCATGACAAGAGGCTTTATGTCTTTTCCCACTTTGTGTCTAAGTCTCCTTCATAAGTCTTGTTAACTCAATCTAATTCACAAACCAAATTATGGCATGAACAGTATGGTCATCTTGCCTTTTGTTGTCTTCAACAACTTTGGTCAAAAAACATGGTCAAAGGTCTACCTACAATCAACTTTTCTAAGGGTGAATGTTCAACATGTTCAGTGGATATGCATCTAAAGGAGATGTTTGATAAAGGGAAGTCTTTAAGAGCTTTAGTTTTTCTTCAGTTGGTTCACATGGTATTAGTAGGTCCTTTTGTAGTGACATCAGTCAGCCAAGGCCACTACATCCTTACTTTCATGGATGAGTTTTCACACTACACATGGGTCTACTTTCTTCATCATAAGAATGAAGTGGTTGATAAGCTTCAAGCCTTCAAGAGTCATGTTGAACAACAATCAAGGAAAGCCATCAGGGTTCTTCAAATGGACAATGAAAGTAGATATGTGAACACAAGACTTAAAGAATTTTGCGAACTTGAGGGTATTGATCTTCAAAATCCACCAGCATTCAATCCACACAAGATAGATATTGCAGCACTAAGGATACAAACTCTTAAGTCCATGGCAAGTTGCATGATACAAGCCAAGTCTCTTGATCCTACACTTGAATTCGAAGCTATTAGTAGTGCCACTCACATACTTAATATGTCTCCTTATAGTGCCTTAGATGGTAAGACTCCTTTTGAGGCATGGTGTGGTAGAAAACCAGTTGTGAAACACTTTAGAGTCTTCGATTGTCCAGCATGGGCAAACATATCTTTCAGGGGATGTAAGGCACCACCACCAAGGCCTTGTACTTTCATCAAATATGAATACGATGTTAAGGCATACAGACTTATGGATCTTGAGACTCATGAGATCATTGTGGAGAGGGATGTACACTTTGAGGAAGTTCACCCAACTTATCCTCTAATCCTCTCTGCACTTTATACACTATGGAAACTGATAGTGACACCAAGGATAGTGATTCAACATACTGATATTTGTGGGATCCTATTGACAAATGCAGAGAGAGGTCACATCACCAACACATTCCACATGCATATATTGCCACAATGATAGGTCCAGCACAACAAGGTGCACCTTGTCTTCCAACTCCACTAACAGGTGATTGCTACATAGCAGATATTTTAGGTTTGTTTGTGGAGTCATACATAGCAGACTAAGGGAGACATCCTTGATGATGCACATCTTCTCTTTGATGATGACGATCCTTCTTTAGTTGTTGTGAGGGCCCACTCTGACCCTCTTGTCCATTCTCTACATGATCAATCTTCACAGGTTGATATGATTGTGGATCCTTATGTACAATAGTTGCAAGAGGCCTCTTTATCGTTTGAGGAGATACTTAGTTCTTTGGGATAGGTTCTACGTCCTTCCTTGCTAGATCTACACTTGTTCTTTTCAGCGGTGTTGGAAGAGGCAACAGTAAGTATTGACATAGGGATAGTTGAGCAAGTTTCAGAGGCATCATTCATCATTGAGATTCTTTCTACACATAAGGGAAGCATCTCACTTATACCTTTGCCATTGTTTCTTCCAAAGGGGAGGAACATTATTCAACACTCATGGACTAGCTTCTATCTTGGAGCAGCTATCACTGATCAACACTCTTCATTTAGGGGGGACTACCTTGTCTCTCTTTCTCTTCTTTCTTATGGGGGGGGGGGGACTTTTTCCTCTTATGAGGTTTTGTTCTTCTCATTCTTCACTATTGTATATACTTGATGTATGTCATAATGGGGGGGTCTTGATTACTCCATCCATCCATGCATATTGTCTTTTCATCTCTCTTTTTGGGGGAGGGTTTTTCCCATGAAGTTTTCCCTCTTTCTCCGCTTTATGAGAGATTACATTGCATTATATACATGGGTACCTAACATGGCCTAGCAGTCAAGACCCATTATGCATTTCATCCTAGTTTTTGTGAGCTTAAGTGCATTCCCCTAAGTTACACTTAAAGGGAGGTGTTGGCGTAAATACGTATTTACTATTTACACTTTACTTAAGTTTACTTCGATCAATGCATTATTTTATTATTTATTTGGTGAGACACTTAGGAGTTTGTGTACTTTTATGAGTTGTCATGTTGACAATACATAAGCAAGCAACTCTAATTTAGCACATGGTGTTTACAACATTGGAGTTTGCATAATTAATTGAGTTGTCATGTAGACAACATAGTAATTTGCACTCCTATTTTAGCACATGGTGTCTACAACATTATTTTGTGCACTGCACCTTTGTAGGCTTATCCTCTCATCATCGCACTTACTCCTATGCTTAATGGAGGATAATCCACATCTTGTGGACATGTGCCTAGTTGTATGACTTATAATGTCATTGATTCCTATGCATTCTAGAAGAATAGCAGAGGCCTTTATATATAGGCACTCCTAGTGTACTTTAACATTGAATCAAATACATATCGATATTATGATCATACTCTTTCTAGTCTACTGTTGTGCTTGAGTTCTTTGATCCTGGGTGAATTTTTCCCTAAGGCAAATTCTTACAATGGGAATTTGAGTATAGTTTGTGATTAGGAGTTTTGATGTTAAGTGTTGTTTGTGTAAATGTGTTGTCTTTGTGTTGTTTATGTAAATGCATCTGTGGGTGTTTAACTATATTTATAGGATGTAGATCCAACATCACCCACTTCACCTCTGAACATGAGAGATCTTTCAAGATACAAGTCCATCCACCCATTAGCCTTTCTCTATAAAGTGAAGGAAGCTTGTTCTCCTAGTTATCTTGAAGCTTGCGAGCTCTTCTTCACCCTCCAAAGCACTCCCACATGCCTCACTGGAATAGATATAGATATATGGATTCAAGAAGGAATGATGATTTAATAATTCTAAAAGGGAAAATTGGAGCACATTCACTTTAGGTCTATTAATTATTAAAATGGTAACCAAATCAATAGTTTGAAATTTAATTTTAACTAGACGTATCACAAGAACTTTAGTAGTTGTTATTTTTATTGTAGATGTATAAGAGTTCAAACTAGCTTGTTGATATCAAGCACCCCCTATGTTAATTTTTTAATCATCTTGGAATGGTAGCATCCACATGCCTTGTTGGGATAGACATAAATATATGGATTCGGGAAGGAATGCAACTTTCATTACTCTAAAAGGGAAAATTGGAGCAGACCCACTTTGGTTGGACTACTAAAAGGGAAAATTGGAGCACACCCACTTTGGGTGTACTGAGTATTGAAAAGGTAACCATAGAAATAGTTTATAATTAAATTTTTATGGATAATCAAATATTGACCTAGATGGCTATTTCTCTTACAATTCAAGTCTTCTCAACAATCTGATTTAAGTTGTATGCTTAGGAGGCCCTCTTCTTTTATTACTAAACTAAAGCTATATTTTCTAGCTTAAATCTTAAAGAATTTCACTATGGGATCATTTGTTAAGAAAATAGATCAAACTCAAAGTACTATTTTTGTAGACAATACCATAAGGGTGAAGAAGGGCATTTGAGGTTGAATGTATGCCCATCCTCTTGGTGGCTTATGGGAATAGGCATAGAACTTGTGGTGTTAGAGAGCCAATTTTGTTGAAGTAAAATGATACTATTATTCATCATGACATATATTTTTATCTGCAACTCAAATTTATACCCAAACTTATACACCCCCTATCTCAATAAGGTGTTTTGATAAGTGAGATCATACGTACTAGTAAAAATCATATTCAAAAAATGTTTGAAATCAAGATAAACCTACATAGGGCAGTATCATTATTTGAGATGAGTGGATAAATAAAATTCATTCAGAAGAATTAGTCAAAAGTGCTACAAATTTATCAAGGTAAAAAAGATTATTTATTCTTCTCTAGTTCAACATTTGTATTCTTCAACTATTCAACACATTTTTTGATGGCACTAAAATTTGGTAAGAGGGAAATGTTTAGAGTAACCAATGGTAATTTCTACTAATTGAATGTGTAGAAAACTATGTGTTGAAGAAAAAGATGTCGTAGTTATTCAAACATATATAACTGTCAAAATAACTGAACAACATACTTGAATTATGACTTGGATGAACAAAATGCAACAGTAAACAATGTTGTCAGTCTATACTACAAAAATTACTTTATCATTCATTTTGATAATATTTAATTCATTTGAATTATATTTGAGGCATTGAATCTCTATTTGGTAATTTATCCTTCACCTACTGCAGGTGGAGTAGGACTTCTTTGGTAATACGGTAAAAAAATAGAATAGATGCCTTCGTTGACAATTTAATTAGATAGTTGATAAAAGGTTTCATAGATGGCAAAATATTATATCCAACAAGATGGAAAATGATGGATAAATGCGGTACTTATACTTAACCAAGTTTTAATGAATTTTCAAAAGAAAATTGTGTAACAAGATGGAAAACAATGGAATAATGAGGCACTTAGACTGAACCAAGTTTTAATGAAATTTTGAAAGAAAATTGTGTGATAGTGCATATTGATGCAATTGAGAATATGAGTAGAACATGAGTGTATGATCTGTTGAGCTCAAAACCAAACTTTAATGAGTTTTCAAACAGAAAATTTTGTGTTAATGCTAATAAATACAATTGAGAATATGAGCAATATAGGGGAGCGATTGGATTGGAATATGCTTAA